>JACCIB010001870.1:0-17327 GCA_018906965.1 Philotrypesis tridentata | reverse complement strand
CAAATAGACCCTTAGCACAAAGATCTTTACGCATTCATATTTTTATAGAAGAGAGTTAGAATTATTCAGCTTAGTGTATAAGCACCAGTGTTGTTCAGTGTTTGTGATTCACATATTTACGAGGTGAAAGAAGACATACATCATAATATAATTAATTTTTAAACTAATTATAAATACCCTTCTTAATCACTGTTGTTATAAACACTTCTGTTATCACTCTTCAGTAAGGGAAGTATTAATAAACGTATACAATAAAGCTTCTATCATCTAGCCTAAAATCTTTAATTTACATAATGAAATAGATGTATAGAATAAAGCACTTCTAATTTTGACCACATATGTGTTATCGAGAGTTCGAAAATTAACTTATGTTATTTAGAATTTGAAAATTATTTTAATTTTTACATAAAGAAACAACCTTATACTTGCCAGCCATTTACCTTGAAAAGGTTTTTTGTGGAGGGGTATATTATTTGTTGATCTGATGACTATTATCAACACCTCTTAACAGCTAGTATGCAGTGAAGCTGCTAGTATTTTGTATAAATAAGTGTTATCAAGATCTTTATAATTTACTTAATTTAATAACTGTATAGGATAAAGCACATATAATTTCGGCTACATAAGAGTTGTCGAAGTTTGAAAAATAAAGTTTAATTTTAGAATAAGCTCTTAGAATCTTTTATTTTTGATGAGAGTTTGGTTTTATCTGCATAAGTGTTATCAAGAGTTCAAATTTTTGTTACATTAAAATTATCAAGAATTGTAAAATTAATTTTTAATTTTTACAGGAAGAAACGACTTTATACTTGCCAGCCTTTTACCTTGAAAAGGTTTGTTTGGGGGGGGGGGGTGGCCAGATTCACTACTTTTAAAAGGTATATAATATGTAAATTACAAAGAATAGTTAACATCAACAGAAAAAAAAGAAGTATATGTAAGTTAGTTTCCAATATCCCTATGATTCCTTATGATATACATATTATCATTTTTAATGCAAACGACCTAATTCGGTAAATGTTTAGAAAATTGGAATCGAATTTAAACTTTATGAAAACTTGTAAAAAATAGTATCAATAAAGTTGCGGTATCCCCTGTAGGCCTAATCCACAAAATTGACACAAAACTTTATTCTATTTAACATAATTATTTACTTGATACAGATAGTATGAAAAAGTAAAGATCATTTAATGAAAAATAAATTTTTGGTTGATACGATAAACTTGAAATTTCTCATGATTTCCCTCTGATTAGTAACCGATTGTGGTGACGATAGTCAATCGTCACCACATTCGACCTATCGTTTCCGCTCTTCTCCTATCGCCTACATCCTCCACCTATCGCCTGCAATCATGATTCCTTCAATCTCCATCTATCGCCTCTAATCATGAGCCCTTACCCATTACTTATCGCCTTCAATGATTATCCCTTCACCCTCCATCTTTCATCTCCGCATATTATCAAGACTCTCAAGTAATCATTTCTAATTACAATGTTTTTATGCTCCTTCTATCCCTCCATCGTGCCGCTAGAATCTCCACGCTTCATCTTTTGCATCCACTTATTACCTTCAACCTCCACCTATGATTTTCATGTTTTACGTATCACCGTCAAAAATAATCTCGTGCCTCCACCTACAACTTCCAACATAACCCCTTCACTTCCACCTATTACCTTTACCTATAGCCAACCCCCTAAACTATTATTTCCAATCATAACCTTATGTAACCCTACCACCCTATTTAACCCTATAACCCTATGTAATGCTATAATCCTATGTAACCCTATAACTCTATGTAACCCTATAACTTTACGTAACTCTCCACCTATCACGTTCACCTTTGCCTTTGAGCTTCCTCCTATTATCTCTAAACATAACCTCCAACATCTACTTATTAAATTAAATCATGATCCGCGTATCGCCTGCATCCTCGACCTATCATCTCCAATCATATCCCTCAGTTTCCATCTATCGTCTCCACATTCCACCTATCGTCTGCAATCATGATTCCTTCAATCTCCATCTATCGCAATGAAGCTAACCACCTACCTACCAACTTCTCTTGAGGGGGCGCTGAGGGGGGCTGAGGGGGGGGGCGGAGGGGGGGGGGCTAATGAGGGGGGGTGAGGGGGCGTGAGGGTGGGCAAAAACGCCTAAAAATAACCAAACTTTTGAAACGTTTCTTGGTTCTTTTGAGGGGGCGCTGAGGGGGGGGGCGAGGGGGGGCCAAATTGCGTCCAGGCTCAAAACAACTATATAATATAGTAAGATATATTCATAGACGCTGGTCAAACTCTATTAAAAAATCTAAAATCTACATAAATTAATTTATTATAAATACTTTGTGCACGAATAATTTTTACATAGAAATTTACTACTCTAAAATACTCTTCATAAATGTTCAGTAATCTTATTATAAACTACAAATTTAACAAATTACTGAAAATTTATATAAAGTATTTCTGTGCAATAAATATTTGTGTAAAACTTTTTCATGTATAAAGTATTTGTAAAAAATTAATTTATGTAAATTTTAGAGTTTTTTTAATAAAGTTTGACCAGCGTCTATGATATATATGTAGGGGTTCCAAGACGGAGCAGTCTGAATTTGAATGTATTTATTTAATTTACTTTTTTTTAACAATTATAATAAATTCAATCTTTTATTTTTGATACTTAAATATATGTTCAGAATAATTTTAATGTAATAATTCAAAGTAAAAATAAATGATAAGCAAATAAAGTGTAAATGAATGATAAGTAAATAAAGTATAAATGAACGAACATAAGCACTAAAAATTGTTAAGGCTGTTATGGATTGTAAGGAAATAATTAAAAACATTTAAATCACTATTAGGAATATTATTATTTGATCCTTTTGACGTAGTAGCACAGTACATATACATTTTATGAATAAAATAAATATAAACATATTACAATATCAATTATAAGTATGTTTAAAATGCGTACAAAAACTTAAAAACATTATGCTAATAAAATTTAAATATTATGATGACTTAATGTTAATATAAGTTTGCCTTGAAAAAATTTACAGACTTTTGACTTTCTCCTTCAAATTTATTACGACTAATAAATCTTGATTGCGAACCTTCGTCTTAGGGCGCTTTCCGATGCGCTTTCCTTAACTTGAAAAGGTTGTACCTGCGCAGGTACATGCGGAAGAAAGTAGCAGTACGATTCTTATTTATTACCTTAGAGCCATCTTTCCTGCAGTTCGAATTTTAAAATTTCGCGTTTCCGCGCAGTGTCAGTCGCTTTCGAAAGCTTCGAGAGAGCACAGGTTGAGAGATCGCCGAACAATTTCAAAACGTTTTTAATTCACACCGTAGTGAAATATCAAATTAGTGAGCATTGTAAAAGAGGCCAAAATGAGTTTTGGCAGATTAAAGTATTCCTGTAAAATCCCTGGATGTTCAAACTCTTACTATGCTCCAATCACGGACGCAAATTACAAAAATAAAAAATTTCATTCTTTTCCAACGAATGAAGATTTAAGAAAAAAATGGAAAGCAATTTGCGGTATTCCTGACTCATCTGTTCTGATCCGTAAGAGTTCGTATTACGTTTGTGAAGAACATTTTGTGTTATCTGACTATAAAAATGCAGAAAGGATCTCTCTAAATTGGAACGCTGTTCCGAAAATCAATGTCAATAACACTTGTGTTGAAAAAGTGCAGTCTGTTTCTGAAGCAGCAAATGATCTTGATAATGTATTGAGTGACAATAATACATATCCTGCCTTTAATTTGTTATCGTCGACAACAAAGGATTACATCGAAGAGCTGAACAACGATAGCATAACGTCCTCAGAGTCATCGATTGCTGCTCCAGACGTCGAAGATGAGTACAGTTTTTTATTGGATGGCGACAGCGATGAGAAATACAACACAACAGCAGCAGCAGCGACAACGACAATGACAACAACAACAGATCAAGCGAATGAACTAGACGAACAAGGTATTTCACACAAAGGACTTAATAGTAACCGCAGTACAAAACTTTTAAGTACGATTAAAGTTTCTCACAAAAATTTAACTCCGAGAAAATTACACATGCACAATGTACATAGAGCCACGCAACAAAAATTATGTAAATTACGTAAAAAGCTGGAAGAAAAGGACAATCAAATTCAAGAGTTAAGGCGCGTATATGCTGAAGGGTACTTAGATAATATAGAAAAAAAACTAAATTCTGTCGCGCAAGATTTTATTAAAAGTCAGTTACGCAATGTTGACAAATCGCCGTCGGCAAAGCGTTACTCGGTTTCTGATAAAGTTTTTGCGTTAAGCGTATACAAAAGAAGCCCTAGATTGTATAGATATTTTAGAGCTTATTTTTCATTTCCATCAAAAAGAACTTTGCAAGGAATATTGTCAGCCATTCCACTTGAGCCTGGTGTGAATGATTCCATCATGGATTTATTAAAATTGCAAGTTCAAAAAATGGACAAAAATGAAAGGCTTTGCACAATAATGTTCGACGAAGTGCACTTGCAAAGTTCCTTATATTATATGAAAAATAAGCAAAAAATCGTAGGGTACGAAGATATCGGTCATTTGGGCCGAACTGAAAAGCAAGCCAATAAAGGCCTCGTTTTTATGTTAAGAGGTTTAACGAAAAAATGGAAGCAAATATTGGCTTACTATTTCACGTACAGCACAATCAGTGCCGATAATTTAAAAAATATTTTGTTCGAACTTTTAGGTAAATTAAAATCAATTGGTTTAAAAGTCGTCGCTACTGTTTGCGACCAAGGTTCGACGCAATTATCTGCTTTGAAAAAAATAGTTGCAGAGACAGTGGGATCGCAAGATTCGCACTATTTTCTTTTTAATGAAGAACGAGTATATATCATTTTTGATGTTCCGCATTTATTAAAAAATACGCGTAACGCTCTAATTAATAATAAATTCATTTTTGATGAACAGTTAATATCTAAAGAAAATGGAGAAGTTATAACTATCCAAAAAGAAGCAACGATGAAATTTATAAAGCAAGCTTTCGAATTAAGCGAGGAACGTAATTATAAACTTTTGTACAAATTAAATTCTAGTTGTTTTAATTTTAAGGACTCATACATTAAAATGAAAGTTAATGTAGCTGCTCGCCAGCTAAGTAATACAATGGCAGCCACGATCGAAATTATGCATCGGTAGGCAAAATGCCATCGATAGCATTGCAAACTGCCGAGTTTGTGCACATGATTGATAATTTATTTGATTCATTGAATAGTTCCTCTTTTCATTCCTCCGATGGTAAAAAATTTAGAACTCCATTAACCGCAAAATCACCTCATTTACAATTTTGGGATGAAACGCTTGACAAAATAAATAAATGGAAAATTATTAATTTGCAAACCAATCAGGACACAACCAATAGTTTTTCTTTTATAAAAGGCTGGCAAACAACAATAAAATCAATTAAATCTTTATGGCATGACTTACATAAAAATTACAAATTAAATTACCTTTGCTTAAGATCACTGAATCAGGATCCGTTAGAAAATTTATTTTGTCAAGTAAGACAACACGGTGTCATGAACACCAATCCCACTTGTCATCAGTTCACCGCTGCCTTAAAGACTTGTGTTATAAATAATTTAACATTACCAACTAAACAAAACAATAATTGTGAAAACGATGATTGTGAGTTGTTGGAAAATTTAACTTCATTTATAACAAACATTACAAATACTGAAGGCAACGATGACGATGATGAGTTTGAAAATGAGGCTGATGATTGCGATGAAATAGAACTTAGTATATCGAATAATAATATTGAAACATTAAATGAATGCCCGGAAGAAATTCTCCTACAAGAGGATTCAAACAAAAAAGATGATTCTCTTTCAAATGAATCATCTGATGAAAATGAAGACGTTGACAATAATGCAGTAACATACGTATCTGGATACATTCTTAAAAAAATCAGCAAGTCGCTTGAAAAGTGTTCAGAATGCGAAAATGCTTTATTTGTCAGCGAGCCATCTTCCGAGCATTCCTTTACGCAATTCAAAGAAATTAACGATCATGAAACGCATTTAACTTATGGCAGTAAAAAATTATCAAAATTAATTGAAAGTCTTCACAATGAATTGTATAAATATGCTGATGCACACGGCCATTGTTTAAATATTGAAGACAATTTTAAAAATACATTTATCAATAGTTTTAAAGAAAAGTTTATTTTTTGTCATCAGCATAATGTTCTAAATGAGCTCTTAAAATTCGCTGTACCTTTTATTATATTTAAATATTGTAAAGATAAGAATAAAAGAAAAGCTTGCTTATCTCGAAAGTCTGCAGGTCATGAAAAAAAAATGAAAAAATTTAAAAGTAAGTAACTATTATTAATTATAGTGTTGCGCGTATTTTTTTATTTAAAATTTAATTATTAATATTAAATTTGCGACATATATTATTACTCGTTATTTTTATATTATATTTGCGAATTTCCTAAGTATGAATTGTAAAACCTCGTGTAAAACTGTGTTTTTATGCATTACATTTATATGTTTTTAATATAATTTTTACAAGGCTGATATAATTTACACTAAGTCATCATTTTTATTTACATTATAGCTTTTAAGTTTGTGTACGTACCTGAGAATAAACGATTTTATACAAATACTTATTGAATTTAATCATTTCTACACACTGTATTGATATTTTTGAAAATTAGAGTTCTTATACACAATAATATAATCAAAGCTTTTTCGGTCACCACTTTTTATATATTAAATACTTATTATTTAACTACTACTAAAGAAATAAACTTTAAATTTTGTACTTTATTTTAGACAGAACTACTTATATATTAGAAGAAAGCTGTTTTCAGTACATCTTCCCTTTAAGAAGTGTCATCGTCAACTGCCACTTTCTCAAAAATTTTCTTTTGATAAACTGTCATAACTGCAACACGTGTGCCGAACTGCATGCCGATGGAACAGGATCGGCTTACGAAAGGGGACATAAAGGGCGATTCTATGTATTAAAATTCTTATTATTTTTTATGAATTTAATGAAATCATCTTTTTTTAATATTAACGAAAAGATATGAATTATTATTAGATACATTCTCTAAAAATTAAAAAAATTTTAAATTATGGTGCGGGGCTCTCATTTTCTACTGTACGGACGACCCGTGGCGCGCTGCAGGCATATTTGTTTCCACTTCTCTCATCTACAGCTTCACCCCCGTGAGCCAGACCCTATATACTTTGAATTAGCCCTTTCGGAAATACGAGGTATGGTTTTCTCTGCTTTGGTAGCTGTGATTCTCACGTATGAGGACTTAAATGAAAGCTTAGGACAAAACTATCACAAGAACATAAGGGTCATATTTTGTGAAATTGCTTCTATCAAAAATGATTGTGAAGTGAAAGTTCGGGATCCCGAATTCTTCAACGAAATTTTGTTCAGACCAGGAAAATTATTCTCCGCGGATACGTCATTGTGTGACGTCAGCTCTAGTATATCAAGGGGCGCGGTAGCGCCACGATGGTAAGTATAAGGTACGTCAGTACGTACGCCGCCGTCGGGCGCAAGCCAGACCCTATATATACTTTAATTCTCCGCGGATACGTCATTGTGTGACGTCAGCTCTAGTATATCAAGGGGCGCGGTAGCGCCACGATGGCAAGTATAAGGTACGTCAGTACGTACGCCGCCGTCGGGCGCAAGCCAGACCCTATATATACTTTAAATTAGCACTGTTGAAAACTCGACATACAGTTATCTTCGCATTAACAGCTTTGTTTCTTGCATATGAGCACTCAAATGGAAGCTTGCGACAAAACTAACAAAACGACATCAGGGTCATACTTTGTAAAAATGCTTCTATCAGAAGTTATTGTGAAGTGAAAGTTCGGGATCATGAATTCTCCTATACAAAAATTGTTCTCCCGGAGAAAATGTTTTCCGCCATACGTCATCGTGTGTGACGTCAGCGCTACGTCATTCTGGGCTATACAGATATATACTTTTATACAGTTTGTGGTGCAGACGACGATTACAATAACAGAGTGAGACAACGATTACAATATCAGAGTTTATTAATATATCAGCAAGAAATTCTATTTATTAGTAATTATAAAAATCAGTGTAAATATAGTAAAATTTAACCTAAATATATATTTTATAAAAACAGTGTTATTTTAAAACTGTGTTTTTTGTATACATACAATGTGCACAATCAAAAATACAATCATAAACAAATGGTTTACAATTAGATAAGTGTTTAGTTTTATTTTCATAAATATAAAATACAAATAAATAATTTGTGAACTGATTCTTTGTTTAAATGCTTTCTTTTATATTTCAGATGTTTCCTATTTTCCATTGGTATGTTAAGACATCTCACAAATATGACTAATAGGCTAAAATTAGATAAGTATTTAGTTTTACTTTTTTATAAATCGTACATAATATAATGAAAGATTTTGTGAACTGATTCTTTGTTAAAATGTTCTCTTTTATTTTTCAGGTTTTATTGGAAGGCATACAACTATCAGGTTATAAACAATTTTCTTGTGATGTGATGTGATGTGACAAGCTAGTGATGTGAAAAATGTTTTTTCAAGATTTATGATTATTATATAAGTTCAGAAGACAAGTGGTTTAGAAGTTTTTCCCAATTTTGAGAGAGCAAGTACACTCAGTTTGCAGACGTAACAAGAATTTTCCCAAGGGAAAAGCATGTTTTGTTTTGTATGAGGTAACGAGAACTTATGAAGGCATACAACTATCATGTTATAGAAGGAAAAAATTTTCTTGTGACGTGCCAAGCTAGTGAAAGTGTTGTATTTTCATCGTTTAAGTATCAAGAAAGTTTTTACACAATTTCTATTGGGAGGTTACGCAACTGTTATGTTATAAAGGGAAGGAATTCCTGTGAGAAGCTAGTGATGTGAAAAATGTTTTTTCAAGATTTATAATTATTATATAAGTTCAGAAGACAAGTGGTTTACAAGTTTTTTCCAATTTTGAGAGAGCAAGTACACTAAGTTTCCAGACGTAACGAGACTTTTCCCAAGGGAAAAGCATGTTTTGTTTTATATAAGGTAACAAGAACTTATGAGTTGTCAAGCCAGTCACTCAGAGGGATAGGATAAGAATTTTCAAGTTGATAGGGCCCAGTAAAAATTGAATTTTTTAATTTTTAAATTTCTAATCTATGATTATCTCAATAGTACTCAACTGTATCATCTTAAAAGTTCTTATACTATCCCTCTAAGCTGTGGGCTTAACAACTACTTGTATGGTCTATTTTTGCTTTTTAGAAAGCAGAACATGCGTTTCCCTTGGGAAAAGAGATGCTCAACCCAGATTCTGGAAACAGACTGTATTTTGGGCACTCTGAAAATTGAAAATAACTAAGTTTTTATTAAACATACCAATCAAAGGGATATCATGAGAAATTTCAAGTTTATCGTATCGACCAATTTCGAAATAATTATCATATAAGGCATTCAAAATTGAACAGCTCAAAATTGGTCTAGACGATTAACTTGAAATTTCATATGCTATCTCTCTGATTAATTTGCTTAATGAAAAATTAGTTATTTTTAATTTTCAGAGTGCCCGGAGTACAGGCAGTTTCCAGAATGTGGGTTGAGCATCTCTTTTCCCAATCGAAATGTATGTTTTGCTTTCTAAAAGGTAATAAGATCATTCAAGTTTTCTAGCCCACTGCTTACAGAGATAGTATAACAATTTTGACGATGGTATAGTTGAGCAGTATTGAGATAGTCAGAGACTAGAAATTTCAAAATTCAATAATTCAAAACTGCTGAGTCGTATCAACTTGAAAATTTTTATATTATCCCTCTAAGTGACTGGCTTGACAACTTATAAGTTCTCGTTACCTTATACAAAACAAAATATGCTTTTCCCTTGGGAAAAGGCTCGTTACATCCATGATCTAGAAAATGAGTATACTTTGTACTCCTTTCAAATTGAGAAAAACTTATGTTCTATCTAGAAATCCATCGCAAGGATAGCATGTGAAAGTTTAAGCTTATCACATAGACCAATGTCAAAATAATTATCATTTATGACATTCAAAATGGAACAAAATTGGTCTAGACGATTAACTTAAAATTTCTTATGCTATCCCTCCGATTGATTTGCTTAATGAAAAATTAGTTATTCTCAATTTTGAGAGAGCAACATGTACACTCAGTTTCCAAATCTTGTATGTAACGAGTCTTTTCCCAAGGGAAATGCATGTTTTGCTTTGTAAAAGGTAATGAAAACTTATGAGTTGTAAAGCCTGTCACTTAGAGGGATAGTATGAGAATTTTCAAATTGATACGGCTTAGCAAAATTTGAATTTTTTAATTTTGAAATCTCTCATCTCCGATTATCTTAATACTGCTCATCTATACCATCTTCAAAATTTTTATACTATCTCTCTAAGCTGTGGGCTAAACCACTTGTATGGTCTTTTTACCTTTTAAAAATCAGAACTTGTATTTCCATTGAGAAAAGTGACGCTCAACCCATATTCTGGAAACTGCCTGTACTTCGGGCACTCTGAAAATTGAAAATAACTATGTATATTCATTAAACGTACTAATCAGAGGGAAATCATGAGAAATTTCAAGTTTATCGTATCAACCAAAAATTTATTTTTCATTAAATGATCTTTACTTTTTCATACTATCTGTATCAAGTAAATAATTATGTTAAATAGAATAAAGTTTTGTGTCAATTTTGTGGATTAGGCCTACAGGGGATACCGCAACTTTATTGATACTATTTTTTACAAGTTTTCATAAAGTTTAAATTCGATTCCAATTTTCTAAACATTTACCGAATTAGGTCGTTTGCATTAAAAATGATAATATGTATATCATAAGGAATCATAGGGATATTGGAAACTAACTTACATATACTTCTTTTTTTTCTGTTGATGTTAACTATTCTTTGTAATTTACATATTATATACCTTTTAAAAGTAGTGAAATCTGGCCACCCCCCCCCCCCAAACAAACCTTTTCAAGGTAAAAGGCTGGCAAGTATAAAGTCGTTTCTTCCTGTAAAAATTAAAAATTAATTTTACAACTCTTGATAATTTTAATGTAACAAAAATTTGAACTCTTGATAACACTTATGCAGATAAAACCAAACTCTCATCAAAAATAAAAGATTCTAAGAGCTTATTCTAAAATTAAACTTTATTTTTCAAACTTCGACAACTCTTATGTAGCCGAAATTATATGTGCTTTATCCTATACAGTTATTAAATTAAGTAAATTATAAAGATCTTGATAACACTTATTTATACAAAATACTAGCAGCTTCACTGCATACTAGCTGTTAAGAGGTGTTGATAATAGTCATCAGATCAACAAATAATATACCCCTCCACAAAAAACCTTTTCAAGGTAAATGGCTGGCAAGTATAAGGTTGTTTCTTTATGTAAAAATTAAAAATAATTTTCAAATTCTAAATAACATAAAGTTAATTTTCGAACTCTCGATAACACATATGTGGTCAAAATTGGAAGTGCTTTATTCTATACATCTATTTCATTATGTAAATTAAAGATTTAGGCTAGATGATAGAAGCTTTATTGTATACGTTTATTAATACTTCCCTTACTGAAGAGTGATAACAGAAGTGTTTATAAAACAGTGATTAAGAAGGTATTTATAATTAGTTTAAAAATTAATTATATTATGATGTATGTCTTCTTTCACCTCGTAAATATGTGAATCACAAACACTGAAAAAACATGGTGCTTATACACTAAGCTGAATAATTCTAAACTCTCTTCTATAAAAATATGAATGCGTAAAGATCTTTGTGCTAAGGGTCTATTGGACAGACTACCATTTCCTTTGTGTTAGTTCTCTATAATATATCCATTTTATAAATTTCAATTTCAATTTTAACAAAAGAAAGTTGTAATATCAATAAATAAATTGGCAAGTTTCTTTAGAGAAAGCAATAGTTTTGAAATAAATAAATGACCGTTTGAATGGAGGAAGGAATATCGATATATATGTATATATGTTATGTATATGCATGACTACAATGTACACTACTAAGTAATATTCGTAAATGCGTTAATTATTATTTTTATTTAAGCAAACACAAAACATATTATACAAAATAATACATGTAATACAAAAATATAAGTTTATTACATGTTATCATTTTCATAAAAAAAGAATGCTTTTCCAGAAAAAAATTCTGCTTGACATTTTTTTGCAAAACACTCGACCAAATTGTAGCATATGAAAAGGTGGACAGCTTGTGAAAAGGTACATGTGATAGAATCGCATGATGTTCTTAAATAATTTTATGACATGATAAAGATGCTTATAATATGTGGAAATATCATGTGTTCGTCCTGATGCTAAGCAACATTCAAATCACGCGCGTATAATTGACTACACTATGGCACCGATTATTCCTACTTTTGATTGTTTGCCTATATGACGCGTTAGAATCACTCACTCTGTTTCCGACCGTTCAACTGCTTGCATCGACCCCTCGTGCCTGTGATGTACATATATAACGAATAAATACTATTACAAGTGAATCATACTTTATTTTATCATTACGACTACCATAACATCAGGTTATGGGCCCAGCAAACGATTCAACGAAATCTGTAGAAGATTTTAACGTTGCCGAGGTCGCCGTGTAACGACCCACGTGATTCAACTTGTTTTCGGAACAGCAGCAACAACGTTTCTTTTGTGAGATTATCCAACATGGCGGGTCGCACAGTAAGTGGATCTCCTTCCTTCTTACCCGTTGATAAATTAATTGGAAGGCAAAACTATAGAGCATGGGCGATAGCTATGCGAGCCTATTTGGAAGTAGAAGATCTCTGGGATACAATCGAAGCGCCCGAGGGTGGTGCGATATCCACCGACACCAAGAAAAATCAAAAAGCTCGAGGACGAATAATTTTATCCGTCGAACCGGAAGTTTACACGTACCTGGAAGACGCAAAAACCGCACACGAGGCTTGGGACTCACTTTCTAAAACTTTGGACGATAAGGGCTTAACAAGAAAAGTAAATTTGCTTCTGGAAGTTTCCACCACGAGGCTCGAAAATTGCAAATCCATGGAGGACTACGTTGCCCGCATTGTTGCTGCAGCACAGAAGTTGAACGGTATCGGAACAAAATTACCAGAAGACCTAGTTGGGGCATTGCTCCTTGCCGGATTACCTACATCGTATAAACCAATGATCATGGCGCTCAGTAATTCCGGAAAGGACATAACAGCTGACCTCGTCAAGACAAAACTCCTGGAGGAGTCTGAAAGTACCGGTACGTACCCGAATTTCAAATTCAAGGCCTACAAGCGCAGACGCCTTCTGCGCATTTTTCAGTCAAGAACGCCTCCGACAGACGGCGCTTCCCGCCTAAGCAATCGGCTCCTCGCCGACCGTACGGTAACAATGTTCGCTGTTTCAACTGTAATCGCTTCGGCCATATTTCTAATCAATGCTCAGCTCCAAGACGAGGAAATCAAAACGTATACACCACTACAGCAGATGATCACAGCGACGGCGACGACGAAGCAGCTTGTGCCTTTATACTTTTGACTGACGCGGAAACCGAGCAACAGGGAAACAGCGATATGGCTTCGGCCTATACATCATTTGAATCGAGCGCTACACGTTTTTCGCCATTGGCGTCGAAGGCAATAAGTGCAGCAAACCAAAATAACGTATGGATAATTGATTCCGGTGCGTCAATTCACATGTGTGCAGACAAATAACAAATGAGAAGGATCGTCGACTCCAAGATTAAATATGTCACTGCTGCAAATAAATCCAGGATTCCTGTGCTCGGAGAAGGGGATGTACTGCTCAGACTTGATAAAGCTCAAAACGGAGTGGATAAGGTTTTGCTTCAGAAAGTATTGTATGTACCTAACCTTACTACAAATTTGATTTCAGTCAGTACTATCGCTGAAAAAGGAGGTCAAGTAAATTTTGGAAATAACAAATGCAAAATATTAGACCCAAAGGGTAATCTAGTAATTGAGGGTAAACTGAACTCAAGTAATGTTTACCTAGTGGCTACAGAGCCGAATTCTCGGAGAGAATCTCTACCAAAATTGAACGTCGCACTTAAAACCACCAATTCTAAAGAAGATATTGAATTATGGCATCGCAGACTGGGACATTTGAACATAGCATACCTCAAACAACTGCGCCAGGTGGCTGCAGGCATAGGATTTTACGAAGGAGCACTGCTGCAATGTGAAATTTGTATCGCTGGAAAACTCACTCAGCAAACCTTTCGACCAAATTCGAAAAGAGCGTCTGAAATCTTGGAACTCGTACATAGTGATGTCTGCCAAGTCGAGACCGAGTCAATAAAAAACAAACAGGAAGGAAGATGAAGGCTTTCAGGTCTGATAATGGGAGAGAGTACGTCAATTCCAACTTGAAATCCACACTGGACGAGCTTGGAGTCCAGCATCAAACTTCAATACCATACCAGCCACAGCAAAATGGAAGGGCAGAGAGGATCAACCGAACATTGCTTGAGAAAACGAGATGTATGCTAGCCGAGTCCCAGCTAGGCAGCAGGTTTTGGGCAGAAGCATTATCGACGGCATGTTATCTGACCAATAGAAGCCCCAAGAGATGTCTGAGTGGACGTAAACCTGAGGAATTATGGACGGGATCTAAACCGGACCTTGGTAATTTAAGAGTTTTTGGATGCAAAGCCTGGGCTTACATTCCGCACCATTTAAGGAGCAAGATCTCTCCGACAGCTAGAGAAGCCATCATACTGGGATATTGCCAAGATCAGAAAGGCTATCGTTTATGAAGCAAAGAAGAAAAGAAAGTATTTACCGCCAGCAATGTAAGATTCGACGAAGGACATGGGACGAGATCTCTGACACCAAGACCAGTATTGCTGCCGATTGACCAAAATAATATCCCAGATAACGAAGAAGAAAATGTACCTGTAAGAAGAAATAATATGCCAGAAACCCAGGAAGAACAAATGGACATCGACGATGTACCGGTGAATGATGAGAATTTGCAAGCAACGAGCATCGACGAAGAGACCAGATCCATTGACCGTAAGAGAAAACTCGAGCCAGCTAAAGAAAGTAAAGCAAAGAAACTTAAAGAAGACGAAAAGACCAGCTCCGACTCCGAAGAACATTTTGAACCGGTGCTCTCAAAGCCACTTACGAGATCAGCCTTGAAGAAGATACATCTTGACGACGATCAAAGTTCGGACGAGGAATGCGTCGATCAGCCGCATAGAAGACCACAGAGAACGGCGGGCGGCCGAAGCGTCTGGACGATTTCGTCATTTATTCAATTGTTACCCAACCTGGAGAACCACGTACCTTCGGAGAAGCTATGTCAAGCCCAGAGACAGACCAGTGGATGGCAGCCATGCGAAATGAGTACGAGTCTATCCTAAAAAATAAGGTTTGGTCGCTATGTAACCTCCCTTCAGGACAGCCCGTGGTTGGTAGTAGATGGGTCTATAAGAAGAAAAGGGAAGCCGATGGATCCACCCGCTACAAGGCTAGACTGGTAGCTCAAGGGTACTCGCAAGTCAAAGGAACAAATTACGACAGAACATACTCACCCGTTGTCAGATTTACCTCATTGAGAATTTTATTCGCATATTCTGCAAGAGAGAATCTAGACATGTACCACTTCGACGTTGAAACTGCCTTCCTTCATGGAGATATGGAAGAAACCGTCTACATGCGACAACCTCAAGGCTTCACTAAAAAGGGCGAGGAGCACAAGGTATGCAAACTTCAGAAAGCAATCTATGGATTAAAACAAGGAAGCCGAAACTGGAACCTCAAGTTAGACCGTACTCTCAAAGGGTTAAATTTATCTCAATCTGATTACGATGCCTGTGTATATACATATTTTAATGAACGCAAATGCATTATTATAGCTGTCTTCGTGGACGACCTTGTAATCTTCTCCAATAGCATAGACTTCGTAAGCACCCTCAAGACGGGTCTTCAAAAGATTTGCAAGCTCAAGGACCTTGGCACACTAAAAAGATGCTTAGGAATCAACATATGCCACGACAAAGAGGAAGGGACCATCACATTGGACCAACAAGATTATATAGAACAACTGCTCGCAAATTTTGGTATGAATGACTGCAGGCCAACAAGTACTCCTATGGACCAGTATGTGGCACCCGATGGAAGCGTGCCCAAAACTTCAGACAAAGTAGATCCAGCAGATATTCCCTATCAAAACGCGGTGGGATCGTTATTGTATCTCGTCCAGGCAACCAGACCAGACTTGGCCTACTCGGTGGGCGTACTCAGCAGGTTCAACAATTGTTACAACGAAATCCACTGGAACATGGTCAAGAGGGTCCTGCGCTACGTCCAAGGAACTAGAACTCTTAAATTGCAGTATTCAAGAAAAGCTGACAATAAACCGATTGGTTACGTAGATGCCAGTTATGCTCCAGACGCCGACGATCCAAGATCAGTATCAGGATACGTGTTTACCATGCAAGGTGGTGCAATCAGCTGGAACAGCAGGAGACAGAAGACCACGGCATTATCCAGCACAGAAGCAGAGTACGTATCACTATCGACGGGCACGCAAGAGGCTGTGTGGATTCAAAGGCTGACATATCAACTCAACATACTAACAGACTCAAACCCAATAACAATATATTGCGACAATAAGGGAGCCATCGATCTATGCGAAAATTCGCGATTCAGCTCCGCAACAAAACACATTAAGGTCCGCCACCGTTTTATACAAGAAAGAATTAATGACGGAGAAATAACTGTATATTTTACGCCCTCAACCAACATGATGGCAGACCCCTTGACAAAAGCAACCAGCTCAAATAAATTAAAGGACTTCTTCGAATACGTGGGACTCAAGAATAAAGAAGATAAATAGCTTATAGATACTAGATCGAATACAAACATATATATATCTGTTGTTTTTGGACAAGACTGTACTTACATGTTACCATTATATTATCGATTGACGCGCTTTTATTTGACTGTAAGATTTTTTCAATTTACCAATTGAGGTGGTGTGATGCTAAGCAACATTCAAATCACGCGCGTATAATTGACTACACTATGGCATCGATTATTCCTACTTTTGATTGTTTGCCTATATGACGCGTTAGAATCACTCACTCTGTTTCCGACCGTTCAACTGCTTGCATCGACCCCTCGTGCCTGTGATGTACATATATAACGAATAAATACTATTATAAGTGAATCATACTTTATTTTATCATTACGACTACCATAACATCACCAAATTTTGTAATGATTTTAAAGATTGTA